>SMJT01000002.1:2841113-2864397 GCA_004349715.1 Crucihimalaya himalaica
AAGAAATGCATTCATTGATGTATAGGAGAGAAGATAGACTTGCACTTGGAAGAAGATATTGTGCTTAAGTTTGACATTAATAGGTAATGAAGAGACCAACCATTGACAACCAAATTTTTGGATCGAAACAATGGATGAGCTACGCGGATGAGCTTTTAGAAGAGCTAGCTCTAGAGGACTCTCTTCAAGTAGCAATCACTTGTAAGGAAGGGAGATCATGGGTTTCTTGATGAGGAGAGCATCATCTATGAGAGAATGCTTGATGCGAGAAAGACAAGAGACGACAATGTGTATTTTTGGAGTTGAACAGAATCGATGGCGAAGTGATTCATGAGGAAAACCAAAACGTCCAAACAAGTGAAGCTAGCTATGTGAGACTAGCTTGGATGGAGATTGGAGTGAACTAAAAGCTCCAAAGGTAGAGCTCAAACCTTTGCCAATCGGTTTAAGGTACGCCTTTCTTGGCCCAACTCTACATATCCCGTCATTGTAAATTGATGCATTGAACATACTGATAGTTTTCAAACTTTTAAATGAACTGCGGAAGTATCGAAAAGCAATTGGTTATCTTTGGAAGATATTAAAGGAATTTCCCCATATCTTTGCATGCATAGGATTTATCTAGAAGATGCATCAATGACATCAATTGAACACCAACGGAGGCTAAATCCAAATTAAAAGACTGTCTTAAAAAAGAGATTCTTAAGCTCTTAGATGCTGGGATTATCTATCCTATCTCGGATAGTACTTGGATATCTCCAGTGCATGTAGTTCCTAAAAAGGCGGGATAACCATGATTAAACCGAAAACGATGAATTGATCCCATCTAGAACAATTACAGGTCATCGCATGTGCATTGACTACCGTAAATTGAATTCATCGACTAGAAAAGATCCATTTCCCATTGCCCGTTATTGACCAAAATGCTAGAGAGGCTTGCAAACCATTCATTTTATTGTTTTCTTGATGGGTACTCGGATTCTTCCAAATCCCCATAACATCCGACGATCAAAGAAAAGACAACGTTTACATTGTCCCTATGGAACCTTCGCCTATCGAAGAATGCCGTTTGGACTATGTAATGCACCGGCTACATTTCAGCTGGTGTATATGTCAATTTTTCTGATCTAATTGAGGATGTGTGAGGTGTGATATATCATGGTTTTTATCCGTTTAGACCATGATATAAGTTCTTTTATCGAGTCTTCTATTGTTTCCGTAGTCTTTTGAGTCTTTCAGGTTTTAGCATGTTTGGAGTTTAATTGGAGTTTTTAGAGCATTCTGGAGCTTTTGTGGCATTCGTTAAAGACTTCCCACCGATGGATTGAGCTCAAATTTGGACATTCGTTGAAGACTAGTCCCAAACGGATTGCGAGTCAAAAAAGTTACGGCCATTTTTCGTGAGAATAGTCGCAGTTGTGGCAAAGAACGAGAATATCTCTCCTGTATTTTTTCGTATTTCTTAATCTGACATCTTGCAAGAATGAGGGTTGAAAATTTTTTTATTATGGTACTCAGTATATGATTCTCTCGCCGGGTGGAATGAACTAGGATATATGTGGATGAGTTACTGAAATTTAGAATATAGATAGAAACTGTGAAGAAGATTGATAGAAGTCATGCAGATTCGATAGAGAAGTAGACCTATGTATGTCGACATCGTAACCCTATCTTAGCATGTGAGGAGGAACCCCTAATAGGCTAGACGGTTACCAAAAGAATAAGAGTGCTTTCATTAATGATCATCAGCCTGTGCTGGATTGGATGGATTCCATTATCTGTTACAACCAAGCTATGCACAAAGATAATTCTCACAGGAGGTATCTCGAAGAAGAAGATTGATGCCTTTTAAATGCATTGGCCACGATATGCAAGCATACGGGCCATTTGGCCACATTCAAACAGTCAATAAAAATCTTTGCAAGCGGGTGTTTGGTGGCTGTACAATGTTCAAATAGAGCTAGACGAGTTTTCATATCAAAATGTGAGCTTCTCCCAGGTAGAAGAGGAAAAGCATCGAGTAGAAGAAAAGGCGAAGATGCAACAAACCCGATTTTCAAAGTGGGAAATATTGTGAATGTTTTGGGATTTGACTTCATGGACCATTTCCCGTCCTTATGGGAAACAAATATATTTTGCGGGGCAGTTATTACGCTGTCAAAATGGGTCGAGGGTATTGCAGCCGACAAATGAAAATGCACCAAAGGTCGTTGGTGAAAAATGTAATTAAGAGTACTATTTTCCTCGAGGTTTGGTGTTCCCGAGAGTAGTAAATTAGTGACGGTTAATCACATTTATCAATAAGTGTTTGAAAGCTTACTAAAGAAACATGGGTCAAAACACAAAGTCTGCTACTCTTCTCGTACCATCCCAAACAGCAGGCCAAAGTCGAAATCCTTCAACAGAGAGATAAAGGCCATTTTTGGAGCAAAACCTGTAAAGCATTCACACAAAAGATTGGGCAAAGAAGTTGGAGTGACCTCCTATGATGGGCTTTATCGGACTGCCTATAAAACGCCAAATCAGTACAACTCCTGTTTTAACCTTCTGTACGGGAAATCATGTCATCTCCCGGTTGAAACTGGAGACAGGCAATGTGGCAGTTAAACTTCTGAACTTGACATTTAACAACGGCCACAAGAAACCTTCATTCAATTGAGTGAGCTTGACGAGAATTGCCTTTGAGGCTTATGAAATGCTCAAAGATCTATAAAGAGAAAGATGAAAGCGTTTCACGACAAAAAGATTATCAAGATGGGATTTCAAGTGTTTGGAGGGACAACCGTTGCTGATTTGTTTAACTCCCGGTTAAAACTGTTTCTGGAAGCTCAAATCCGATGGTCTGGACCGTTTAAATTGGCTCAAGTACTGCGGATGGAGGCAATTGTTCTAATGGGTAAAAATGGAAGAGTTTATGGTTAATACTGGGCAGCGTCTGAAACGTTTTGGGAAAAGAAATAAACGAAGAGGGAACCATGGCTTTCTCTCGGATCTTCCAACAACCCTAAAAAAAAAAGGAATGTCAAGCTTAGTGACGTAAAACAAGCGCTTTAGGGAGGCAATTCCCTAAGTTCTATGTGGTATATGTATATCGTATATTATTTGATTATTTTGAGATTCTATTTAAGTGCTGTTTCATTGTGTGTTTTGCATTTCGAGGAACAAGAAACAATGAGAAGAAGGGTTAAACGGAACGGAAAGAAAACAACGTCCAGGAAAATCGACCTCAAAAATCGGTAGTAGCATTTTCATGGTCGATTTTGAGCAGTTAAAGTTTTGCAATACAACAATCGCCCGAACGGTCAATGGAAAAATCGACCCTTGGTTCGAATTTTCAGACGAAAAATCGACCAAGGAAAGCGATCCATGCCCGATTTTTAACAAAAAAAAAAAACCCTAAATTTTTTTAAAGAAAATATCGGCAGTCCCGTCGAACACTTCCGTTTCCTTCTCGATTTCCAAAAACGCGAAAAAACATAAAAAACCTCCATATCTCTCTCGATTCTGGCAACGCAATGTTCACTAAACTTTGGCTCTAATCCCACTCGAAATTTTGAGTTCTAATCAGTCTAAGGTCAACTAACTCGTTCTACACAAAGGGTATGTCCTTCGAATTCTTACAGTTGTTTGGACGATTTCTTTGATGAGAATAAGGGAAGTTTTCTCCTGAGATTTAGAACTCGATGCCTTCATTTTCTGATTGAATTCCTGTTTAAGATGTATTATGGAGAACGATTTTGTGAGTATCCACGAATTGAATTCACTTGCAAAATCGTTTTTTGATGTCTCAAATGTGAATAAAATTGAAAGCATGCTTGGGTTTTTGGAATATGGCTTGTTTAGAATCATTGAGTGCATGAAATATGAAGTTCATAAACATTAAAACGATCCATAGTTGTAATTTTGATTGCAGAACATTGATGAAATCTTGATTTAAAAAAGATGAGAAATCAGAAACTATTCAGAAATCGGGCCATGACCGATTTTCATGGTCGATTATCTGAGAAGAATTTTGAATTCAGAATTCATTGGCACAATAAACTTTTGTGGATTAGTTTATTGACTTGAATTTACATTAGACTTAACAAGTTTGGAGGATGAATTGATGATTTTCGTAAATTTCGGAGTAAGGAAACATGTTTGAATATTTAAATTTTTGGTTTTTTTTGTTTTTTCTTGGCATTTTTGTTATATAAACTTATGATATGATTTGTTTTGTCTTTTGTTGTTGTGATGAGATTGATTTGGATTATCCTTGTGTATTCGTTTTCTTTGATTTCAGAGATTCAATTATGCCTCCCAAAGAAGAAGACGGGGAAAAGAACCTGTCACAGGAGAACTACAACGAAGCGGAGTGGTTGGAAAGCGATGGAGAAGTGCCAACTTAAGCAAGTTTGACAGATAAAGTCCACCGAGAACGTTTCATTGACAGAGATTCCTTTACAAGGACGCGTCTCCCTGGAGAACGTGACATCTCCTGAGAGAATTATGTGGCTGAGCTGTCTTTTCACACCTTAGAATGTCCCACTAATTTTCGAGAAAGAAAAGAAGCATTTCCTTTGCACTGTCACCTTTGATGTTCAAGGACGCCGAAGAAGAACAAGAAAGCAAGTGAAGGTTCATCAAATTCAGGTGACACATGAAATATCGGCTGACAATAGACAGAATATGCGGACACGTTTCATTCCCGAAAAGTGAGACAAACATTCTCGTCTTTCAAGGGCGCCAATGCTATATGGGACACCATTGCACATGGAAAAACTGGCGCAGCAACAACGCCAAGATGTCTTTTGATCAGGAATCCCTCATCAGATATGTGAGTAAGTCTTCTTCCAACACTATCTTTGCCAGGAAAGAACAGGAGCTGTCACGATGAAGAGCTGAGCCTCCTTTACATAGGTCTCAAGCATGTCTACGAGTCCTCCATTTGGTTCTGAATTCGATGGAGGCGTGAACCTGTGGTTGTGTGCTAGCAATTGGCTAGCAAACTTAAGAAAATGGGCTCAAAAGCCGAGTGATCGGTGAATCTTTGGATTGGTGGTATGCTCACGCCTTCTGAATGGAACGAAGCTGGAGTTGATCTCAGAAACAGAACACCAATCCAGACGAGGACTACGTAGACCGTGACTACTTGATAGGTTTCTTGTTCTCAAGGTAAGACAGCTCGTGACGTCTTCCACTACCACATCCGCACCCGCCAATAACCTGCAGAGAACACTGTTCTCCCTTGCATAGGTAAAGCAAATATCTCTTTTCTACAAATGTGAAATTGACCTGCGGACGAGGAGTATTGTGAACAGGGATCCGGGCCGATGTGCTAGTAGGGACCCTGTGGGAGATTCTGAGGCCTGACCTCGATGAGCTTGATGAGACGGAGTTACCTGACATCGATTTCCCGGTGAAGACGGCACGTGAGAGGATCCACACCAAGGACGTACAAGGCGCAGAAGAAGATCAACGAACTATCAGAAGAAGCTGATCAAAAGCTGTTCAGGAAGAATTAAAAAGATCCAACCGCCGGAGTAGTCTCGAGTGATGAGGAAGACGAACACCAGGAAGCTCAAGCTGAAAACGAAGGAAGCGAATAAGCAACATTTTCGCTTACTGAGGTGATATCATTCTAATCTATCCCGTTGTTAGAAACAGTTTTAGTTTCTTTTCATTTAGATTTCTTGTTTAGAACACTGAGACGGTTGTCCAACAAGTCCAGGGAGGACTATGTTGTTGATTTATTCTTATATTTGAAATTGAATTTTTAGTATGAGATTTTATGAGTTCTTGCATTATTATCTGTGTTTTTGCGCGGATTTTTATTTTCATTATGATGCCCTCGATGATGGTTTTACATTGTTTGAACGATTTCAAAAGACTTGAAACCTTCGCACTTGATCTTTAAACTTGAAATCCATACAAGATACTATGCATGCTAATTCGATATCAACTCCATCTTTATTAGGCATAATCAAACTTAATTCATCTTGCTTATGGGCTTTAGATCTTAACCATGGTTTTACCATGAACATTCGAGTGATCTTTCCTTTTGTACCACACTTGTTAACTCGAATGGCCATCTTCCCTCTTTAAGATGGTTCCACACCCAAAACCCAAAACCTTTCTTTAAAACCAATGTGCATATTGGTTGAGTGAGGTCTTTTCTACACGCATTCATGTACAAAATCTTTCGAGATAGAAAACGACAAGCTCTTTCTTCTAATGTTAGGTTTTGTGAAGGTTATTGGTTGGGATTGGTTTGAAAAGAATAATGTGATTGAGAAGGAGGTAGAAAAGCCATGTTGTACTAAAAAGTTCTAGGGAATAGAGAGTTAAAACGAAAATGCTCTTGCGAAAAGCATCAAAAAGAGAATAAAAGAAAGAAAAACAAGAGATGAGATGAGAAGAGTATTCCCTAAGTAGCTAAGGTTTGAAAGGATTGTGGATTGATAAAAGCTCTGCTAGAATAAAACGCTAGGCGCTAGTCGGCGGCAGGGTACGGGCCTAAGCGCTTAAGCGGGAAATCGGAGTTTAATCGGATTTTAGTCCGGGGCGGGGATTTTTTATACTATTTTTATATTTTATATTTTATATAATGTTAGTATGTTTATAGAATAATATGTTATAATCTTATGTTAATTTTTTTAATGTTTATAATGATCCATATATTTGTAAATCTAGCTAAGTACTTGCATTTTAAAAAGCATATCATATAATTTATATAAAGATTCAAATTCACATCAATCCAAAATACCAAAAAAGAAGTCCAATCACATGATTACAAAAAATAACAATGTCTTGATCTTGAGAATACCAAAAAATAATAGTAAATAGGAATACAAAATTCTCCTTTTTTCTTCAAAATCAAGTTATCATGGTTTTGACTTCTTGATAGTGTTTGCAATTTGACTCTGTATTAGTATCACTTAGATATGACTAAATTAGTGGAAACCAAGAAGTCATATAGAATGAGTAAACAGAAATCTGTCAAGCACGGAGAGTACAATTACCAAAGAAATCTGCAGAACCGCAGGGTAGCGAGAAGTCACAATACGCAAAGAGTAAACATAAAGACATTGGCAGTCGGAGACAATAAAACAACAAAGATCAATGAAAGAAACCTTGGATTCAACGTAGAATCTCTTATTCAAAGTCACAGAACAAAGTATGAAAGAAAATATTATGGAATCAGAACAACAAAGAGAAATATTAAACTAACCTGAGATTTCATGACAAAGGCACCTCTTTGGTACACATCCGGTTCAAACTCCATGTGACATCATCTTCAGTGTCTAATTCGAAATCGTCATAAGATCTCTAACCCTAGGAACTTGTGTTGTTAAAAATATCTGCCACGGCACTTATCAAATGTCTTCTATACGATGCCCCACAATCCACTCTTCAACAGTATCTTCATTTCCATCATCCAAAATGACATCCAAATTTTGCTCTCTGTTTTTCTGCCTACTAAACAGTCTAGCATTGAACTGCGACATAGACTAGACTGTTAAGTTCTACTAACGTCTAGGCCCTATTCCGTTTCTTTAGTGTGTATCTGCAAGCATCAAAAATAAAAGTCAGAACAGAAACTATAAAAGACAGAACCTGCAAGCATCAAAAATCAACAAGTCAATAACTATAAAAGAACAGAACAGACAATAAACAAAATAAACAATAGAAGTACATAAACTATAAAAGACAGAACAATTAAGATCATCAAACAAACCCTTCAAAGCAGCTCCACATTTCTTTCACATCCAGATGAACTCGATGTTAAGCTATGATCCTAGTTGCCAACTTTTGCAAATTTTGGTGCTCCACATCTGTAGTTTGCCACCAATGCCCTAAAATTATGTAACAGAAAAGAAAAAACCATTAGTATTGAAATGTACTGTAAATAGAGAAGATTAAGTTATGAAATGAGAAATTAACCTGGATCAAACTTGTCGTCCTTTATCTCACAGCCTTTAAGTGCCAATGCTCTACCAAATGACCAACTTTGTTCTTGTATATAAGCTGATTTCTTGGTTCACCACTAGATCTTGTTATTACTGAAATCACCATGGTAATAAGTCTTCCACACAGTTTTCATGAACCTTCCACGATCTCCATATCAATACTGGATTGTCGATTCTTTATAAAAATAATAAAGGTTTGAGGAAATAGGCAGCCACATGTAATGGAGAATCCAACCTACCTTTCATCTTCTCATCAATAATCTGAAAGATAGGTTGGTAATTTTCTCCAAATGATCTGTAGCTTCTTTGATAGTCTTCTTAGCCTCTAGCATCTCACCAAAATGAAGCCCAATGAAGGTATCTTCTCTCCATCTGCAAGTCGTAGAACCTTCACCAAAGGATTAAAAACTTTTAAAACTGACATCACACCATTCCAGAATCCAAAGCTCATCACAGTTGTCAAACATTGTCTTCCCTTCCCTGACTTTGAATGCACGCAGTCAACCCACTCGTCACTGCCAAACATGGCTTTTAGTTGAGCCTTCTTCTCATACAACTGCTCAATGTCAAATAACAAGTTGCAAAACCTTGTTGCTCCTGGTCTTACAATGTCTCTCTTCTGTATAGATTCTCATCATGACAGTGTCTTATGATGAGCATAAGATGAAAACAGTGACAACCTTTGCTTGATCTATTATTTTAGCAAAACCAGTTAGCTTAGAAATACCTTCTAGCATCAAATCCAGCGTATGAGCAGCACAACCACTCCAGAAGATATTTGGTCTCTTCTCCTTAAGCATCTTTGCGGCTGACACATTGTTGGTAGCATTATCCGTGAAAACTTGCACGATTTTGTCAGCCCCTATTTCATCAATAAACTTGTCAATGTATTCAAAAATAAACTGACCTGTCTGAGAATCTCTTGAAGTATCTTTTGAAGGGATAAAGCAGGTTCCACTCCTTGAATTTACACACAGATTCATAATGCTTCTCCCTTCATGTCACTCCAAGCATCAGTCATCACACTACAGCCATCCTTTGCCCATTCCTCTTCAAAACTCTTGAGCTTTTTCTTTGTTCTTTGATGTTCTTCATTTAACAGAGGCCTCGTAATTGATACTGACTTGGCGGAACCCAACCAGGACCAAACTGACCCAATGCTTCACAAAAGAGCTTGAATCCATCATTATCTATTGCATTGAAAGGAATGCTTGATTGATAATATCCATCTAGCTAAGTACTGACTGACAGCATGAGTCTTCTCCTTGGAAATGGCATCATGTATATTCTGTTGTCGCTTCTGGGTACCCAAAGAAGCTTCAGGGTTAATCTGGGATGCAAACCTATCAATAGGACCTTGGAAGTGAGGCCGTTTCAGTGTTCCAAGCTCTTCTTCTACCTCATCACCGATGTCGTGATTGATCACGTGATTGTCAATATTGACCTATGCTCTCAAAGCTTCATCTTGTTTTCTTTTCAGACTTTTCTTGTCTTTAATTTCAGCCAGTGCTGTCATACACTTCTCTTGATCTTCTTTAGTTGAAAAAGGACAAGCAGCCACGTTCCCTCTCTTGTGTGCAATGTGTTACTTCAGTCTGTTTATACCACCAGAGATTTCTTTCCCACACAACTTGCATTTAACCTTATCATGGTTGTTAGGATTGCATAAGTATCCATACTCCCATCCCATATCGTCTGAGTTCCTCTTAAGAACTGGATCCGTATCCACTGATTCCATTCCTATAAACATGAATGATGAATCAAAGATAGATCTTACTGAAATTTGACAGGGCAAAGATCAGGTCATAATCACTCATGAAACTTTTGAATATTAGAAAGGACAACGAAATCATATCAATACTCCAGTACTCCCTAACATGAAACATGAAACGTCTGTTTCTTAACTTGGAATCGCTAGTGAAGAAGTCACTAAGTCAGTTACATCAGAAATCACCTTGGAATTGGAAGTTGTAAGAGACGAGGATGCTGGCGATTCCTTGCTAGAAATAAGATTACTTGCTCTTGATTTGGATTATGGTTAGAAAAGTTTCGATTTCTTGCTCTTGATTTGGGGATAAACTAGATTAGGATTTCGATTTCTTGCTCTTCGACCTAGGATGATGTAGTTTAGATGATGTCGGTTGTGTTTTGTGTCTTTGGGCCAAACCGATTTTCTAATGGGCTAAACAGATTTTCTAAAAACAGATTAATGGGCCAAACCGATTTTCTAATAAATTGGGTCAACGGTCAAAAGGCGGATAAGGCGGCGATTAGTCGGAGCAGCGCCTAGAGTAGCCGAGCAGGAGGTAGTCGCAGCGGTCAGTGTCCTTCCAGCGCCGCGGCGGCCGCCGTTTCGAACAGGGGATAAAAGTGGTGGGTTAAGTTTAGAAGAATTTGTGGTTAAGAAAAATTTCGAAAAGGAAAATACGATTGCTAGTCAAGTTCGAAAATTAGACGAAAAGCTTTAGGATGGGTAGAACAATGGAAGAACATCTTGTATGCATAAATTGTTTCCCATTCTCTATTGCTTTTGTATAATGACTTGCGTTTGATTTTAAGAGTAACCACAAATACATAAACCGCCTCTTATACATAACAACCTTTTTCCACCAAACCGAATGGAATAGATCTATTGCCCATAAATGAGAATTCATGCTTAAATAGAAACTTGAATGTAGGGAGTTGATTGAAAAGAAGGCATGCATATATATGTTTTGGATCTAAAGTCGTGATAAGTCTTGAGAAGTTAGAGTCAAATTGAGATACGTTTAAGCAATGTCGAGGCATTATGTTGGGCTATCATATTGAATGCATTGAACCATTCTCGGTTTGTCGATTCTTGTTTGCTTGAGGACAAGCAAAAGGCAAGTCCGGGGGTGTTGATATCCCTGTAAATTATCGCTATTTTGTACAATATTTTCATACTTTTATATGTATATATTAGTGATTTTATAGCATTTGTATGATAGTTAAGAGTTTATTGTATAATTGAGCATTTTGCATGTTTTAATTGTGATTTGTATAATATAAGATGTTTGTAACGTATTCTATTGAGTTTTTGTGTTTATTTCAGGGTTGCGAAGCTTTGACGGGAAGCGGAGTCGTCAATGGACGAATGCTAAGAAGGAAGTCAGAAAGCGGGCCAGTACCGAATTCCATGATCGATTTTTACCCTAAAAATCGACCCAAGGTCAATTTCATGTCCGAAGTCCTTCGAAAATCGATCATGGATCGATTATCATGACCGTTTGGCAAAATGGCTGAGGAACACACCTGGGATCAAAAATCGACCCAAGGTCGAATTTCAAGTCCGAATTCCTCCAAAAATCGGTCCATGACCGATTTTCACTACCGCATTTTGACTTTTTCTCTGTTTTCTCCACTTGCGAACCCACTTTTTTAAAAGCCTAGAAACCTGCAACCACTAAGAGGGGACGACTTTTCTCTGGAACCTGAAGCCTTCTCCTTCATTTTCTCTCTATTTTTCATGTTTTTATACTTTTAAAACTTAGATCTACTCATATGTATTGAAGATTTGTCAAATATTTTTATATATATAATCTCAATTATGTCTTCATTATCTATCATTTGTACGGTTTATTTTAGTTATTTGAACATGTTTGAGTAGTCTTTTAAGAATTCTTGGGTATGGTAGATTAGGGTGGTTCTTAGCTTGTTCTCGATGTTTAGGAGCTAGACTCTTTGTATTTTTTACTCATTGAGTGTTCTTAATGCTAGATTGGCCTTGATCAAGTCAGTCTAGAGCCTTAGGGATTATATCCATCGGGAGATGCTTGATATTATTTCAAAATGAATTCAATGAGTGCTTTTCATACCTTAGCCAACGGGAGTTGATGTTTAAGATGAATTGTGGCTAGTTAGACTCGAGTTTATTGCTTCATTGTCTTTGAATTGCGAACGGGAGTTCTTGTTGATTGTTAGACATTGAAAGGGATCGTTACCACGGGAGTGGATCAATCTTTATTAGTGTTCTTAGGCTAAAAGAATGCATTTTGTTGAATGTTTGAACATCTTGAACAAGTTAAAAGTCATCCGAAGTCGATAACCTTACCCAAGGATTCGTTTGTGTAATATTGTGTTAAATCGAAACCCATCATTTGTACTTGTTTGACTATTTGAACTTTAAATCTTGCTGCTAAAATTGTGTTATTTGCTTATTGCCATATTTTTAGTTTTGCCCTGTTTTAGCTTATTCTTATTCTTACATTTAATTTTCCGTTTTTGCTTATTATTAGTTCGTTAAACAATTCACCAGACACAAAAACCCCTATCCGCTTAGATTAAAAGAAATTTTGTATACTTGGTGTGTTGTTCTTGTTTCCCTGTGGATTCGATACCCTACGTGCTATAACGATACGCCATTATTGTGGTGTTGTGCACATCAGGTTAATTGGTGTGCTAGAGCGTAGAAAACTCTGACTATCACAAGCCTATCTAGCATCGGCTTGTTCGTAAGCATGTAATAAGGCCGAGGCTACTTGAATAAGATGAGAAGTGGAGAGGCCTAAAGAATTGATGGCCCATGCAGATGCTAGGCCGGAAAAGAAACATCTTTGTCTCTTGTTGTAACCGTTGGGAAGAAGAGTGACATGTGACCTTAGTTTGAATTCAGGTGACTTTCACTCTTGGAAGAACCACTCTCCTAGGCCCGGCCCAATGCTAAAGCTGGTGAAGCAAGGGCTTTAGGCATCAACTTTCTAGAAAAAAAATAAGGGCATCAATTTTCAAAATGTTGCTTTGGTACAGTGGTCGAGTCCATGATTTTATTAGAAAGGGCAGAAGTTTGATTCCCAACCATCACATATTTTGCAATTTTTTAACCTTGATTTGTAATGGGCCAAAAAAAAAATTTCTTTTGCTTTAGGCATCATTTTTGGTTGGGCCGGCCCTGACTCTCCTTTCTCTTCATGTCATTTTCGTCTCTTTATTTGTGTTAGGGTTTATACTCATGCTATCTCCATGTAAACGAGATTGTAACCACATTGTTTACTTACCAATCCAAGACAACTCTTTCTCTCTTCTCTTTCTGGCATTTTACTCTTTTTTTACTTATTATTTCCCGCAAATTCTAACATGGCCAAATTGTAAAAATTAAGATGTTGAATATATATGGCCAAATTGTAATATACCTAAACTCAATATATAATAAATTTTAAGATATTGAATATCTAGGTCTATACATTCTTTCCAATTCGCAAAATTAATTTGGATTATAGCTGATGCGGGCAGCTAAGAAATACAGACAAGATGGTACATTTGTTTGAGTCTGCGATAAGCTTTCTTTCATAAGGTACGGAACAATCAAGTGAAAAACTATAGAAGAACTGAGCTATGTTGGTAAAGTCCAATTTTTTTTCCTTTTTTTTCAGATCTTGAAATCAAGCAACACAGAGTTTCCATCGAGTCCTCTTGCCATGTAATAATGACTTGTGTACTCAGTGACGGTAGTGTCTCTATACCTGGGTAGGTTTTGCTCTGACAAAAGCTCTTTAATCGGTCCATAAACTCGCAAACTCGGTAAAGGATGCACAAAGAAAGATGCAACTGAGATCCGTGGCTCTTCACTTTTATTAGCCAAAACTCTATGCTCCACGCTCACAAACTTGTCATTCGTTATTAGCTACAAAACAAATCACACAAACAATTATGGATTTTTTTTTTTTTAAGAAGTATGAATTTGTGTCGAACAAACGGTTTGATTCAGGTCACAATAACTGACTTGCCTGTAAAAGATCTCCGAGGTTAACAAGAAGAGCTCCTGGAACAGGAGGAACATTGGCCCAATAACCATTGTGAATAACTTGAAGCCCACCAATGTGATCTTGAAGAAGAATAGTGAGAAAAGATCTGTCTGAATGCTGACTTGTGCCGAAAGTTAGATCAGGCTCAGGACAAGGCGGGTAGTAATGAGAAAGCATAAATAAACCTTTTGTGCAATCCATTTCTTTCAAATAGTTAGGATTCAGCCCTAAAGCTTCTGATAAAAGCTCAAAGATTAGTTCCCCTAGTTTCATCACTCGTTTCGAATACTCCAACATGATTTCCCTAAAACATTCACACAAAGTATGGATCTTTAGATTGACCAAGACACTAACCTACAGTCTTCTTTGTTTCTTATAAAGATTAAAAATAAGAGAAACTATATATCTTACCCACAAATCTCAGGTAAGTCCTCTGTTTTAGGAACATCAGGGGACATATAACAACTCAAGGTATCTCTCCAATTCGCTGAAGGAGAGCTATAAAGATCAAAATTACTGTTATACTTAACCTTTTTGGTGATATCACGAGTATAAAACATTTTCCTCACTTCTGAGTCTTGCTCATGAAACCCACGAATCCCATCTTTCATCTTCTCCATAACATCAAGTGGAATCCCATGGTTAATCACCTTGAAAAAACCCAATCTTCTCAGCCGCGTCTTTGATCTTCGCGATATACGCTCTTTGGCGTGACGGTAGACTCGAAAACACCTCCTTTTGAGATCGATTGTCGGGATAACCATGGTATGTCGAGGAAAGAAGTGATTTGAGTCGGTTAGTTTGAGAAGTGGGTGATGGAAGATACGTGGGATCTGAGAAATTCCCGGTATCGACAAGACCCTTTACCACCTCATCTCATCTCGTCGAAAGCTTTTAACTCAGTAGCACGATCGTATGTTGCTCCATCTTCTTCTTTCTTCCTTCTTTCTTTGTGTGTCAAAAACAGAACAAAGAAATAACATCAATGGAATTAGTTTGACTAATAAGCCAATAGATTAACAGGAAAATTTCTCAGATAACCTTGTCTATTGGCACATTTGACTACTAATAAGCCAAGTAATAACAAAGAACAATTTCTCAGATAACTTCTCTATTGAGACATTTAACTAATAAACCAAATAGATACCAAGGAACAATTTCTCAGATAAACCTTCTCTATTGAGACATTTGACTAATAAGCCAATAGATAAAATGTACAATTTCTTAGCTAACCTTATCTATTGAGACATTTTGACTTAATAAGCCAATAGATAACAAGAAACAATTTTCTCAGATAACTCTTCTCTATTGAGACATTTGACTAATAAGCCAAATAGATAACAAGGAACAAATTTCTCAATAACCTTCTCTATTGAGACATTTGACTAATAAGCCAATAGATAACAAGGAACAATTCTCAGATAACCTTACTACTGACCACATTTCTAGAATAACACCTGTTATAAATTTTATTGACAAAAATAAGTAAATGACCAAAAACCCCTTACAAAATCAATTTGAAAATGGGTAATTGGTTTACAATATTTTTAATAGGTCAATCATCTAAATATATGTTTATTTTAGAAATGAGAATATAAAAGGTAAAATAGAGAAATAGTTAAAATGAATGTTGAAAGAATGATGACACGTGTCAGCTTGCAGTTAAACGAACCTTACTTTATTATATAAGATGTTCACTTGATATTCTCCATCAATAAAAAAAAACATATACAAAGACAAGACCATCCTTCATTTTAATTATTTCTCTATTTTAATTTTTGATAATTCTCATTTCAAAAGAAAACTATATAACAAAAACACATTTACAAAGAATAATAATGTCTCTTGATTCAAATTTTAAATTGTTTTTCTTTTCACGTTGATTTCCTCTCTATATAAAGTGATGTAGTTACGAGCATATAACCTCCTTAACAAATGTAAGACAATTATTACAATGTGTATATTAACAGAAATTATTTTCTATATATGTTTCTTTTAGAAATCGAGAATATGAAAAAGTTAACGCTATATATAGAAGAGAAATCAAACTTGAAAAGAAAAACAATTTAAAAAATTTCTAGTTAATTTAATTATTATTTATAAATTTATTAATGAGTTAAGTCATGGTCAATTAGACAATAATTATCTTTGTATATGTCTTTTTTGTTATATATGTTTTTCAAGAATAGAATATCAAAAGTAAATAGAAAAATAATTAAAATAAAGGATGGCAATTATAATAATTAATGAGTTAAGTTATGGTCAATTAAGAGAAATTATTACTTTGTATATGTCTTTTTGTTATATATGTTTTTCTGAAGAATGAGAATAGCAAAAGTAAAATAGAAAAAAATGTAAAATAAAGATGACAAATTATAATTAATTGATTTCTTTTTATATTTCTTTGTTAATTTATTGTCAAATTGTAATAATTGATTTTAATAATTGTAATAATAGAATTTCATTCTTATATATGTTTATTTTAGCAATGAGAATATGAAAAGGTAAAAATAAAAAAAATAGTTAAACATGAAGGTTAAAGAAGGATGACACGTGTCAGCTTGTCGTTAAACGAACCTTACTTTTATTATATAAGATGTTCACTTGATATTCATCCATCATAAAAAAAACTTATACAAAAACACGTGTAATCCTTCATTTTAATTATTTCTCTATTTTAATTTTTGATATTCTCATTCTAAAAGAAACATATATAACAAAAACACATTTAACAAAGATAATAATGGTCTCTTGATTCAAATTTTAAATTGTTTTTCTTTCAAGTTGATTTCCTCTGTCTATATAAGTGATGTAGTACGAGCATATAACTCCTAACAAATGTAAGACAATTATTACAATGTGTAATTAATAGAAAATATATTGTTCTTATATATGTTTCTTTAGAAATGAGAATATGAAAAGGTAAATCGTTTATATAGAGAGGAAATCAACTTTGAAAAAAAAGAATAAATTTTGAAAATTTTCTAGTAATTAATTAGTATATTATAAATTGCTATTAAGTGATTAAGTTATGTCAATTATGATAAAATTATTATTCTCATGTATATGTCTGTTTTGTATAATTTTGTTTTTAAGAATTGAGGATATCAAAAGTTAAAAAGAAATAATTAAAAATAAAGGATGACAAATTATTAATAATTAATGAGTTTAATTTATGGTCCAATTAAGAGAAATTATTATATTGTATATGTCTTTTGTTTATAATATTTTTTCTTAAGAATGAGAATAGCAAAAGTAAAATAGAAAATATAATTAAAATAAAGATGACAAATTATAATAATTGATTTCTTGTATATTTCTTTTTGTTAATTTCTTGTCAAATTGTTAATAATTTGATTTTAAATATGTAATTAATAGAATTTATTTTGTTCTTTATATGGTTTATTTTAGCAATGAGAATATGAAAAATTAAAATAAAAAAAATTAGTTAAAAGAATGAAGGTTAAAAGGAAGGATGACACGTGTCAGCTTGTGCGTTAAACGAACCTTACTTTATTATATAAGATGTTCACGTGATATTCTCCATCATAAAAAAAAACATATACAAAACACGTGTCATCCTTCATTTTAATTATTTCTCTATTTTTAATTTTTGATCATTTCATTTACAAAATAAACATATATAACAAAAAAACATTTACAAAGATAATAATGTCTCTTGATTCAAATTTTAATTTTTCTTTCACGTTTGATTTCCTCTTTCGATATATATGGATTGTAGTACGAGCATTATAACTCCTAAACAAATGTAAGACAATTATTACAATGTTAATTAACAAAATTATTTTCTTATATATTATTTCTTTTAGAAATGAGAATATGAAAAAGGTAATCGCTTATATAGAAGAGGAAATCAACTTTGAAAAGGAAGAACAATTTTCAAAAATTTCTTAGTTAATTAATTAGTTATTATAAATTGTATAGTGATTAATTAGGTTAATTAATACAAATTATTCTCTTTGTATATGTCTGTTTTTTTATATATGTTTTTCTTAAGAATGAGAATAGCAAAAGTAAAATAGAAAAATAATTAAAATAAAGGATGACAAATTATTAATAATTAATGAGTTAAGTTATGGTCAATGAAGAGAGAAAATTATTATCTTTGGTATATGTCATTTTTTTACTATAGTTTTTCTTAAGAATGAGTAATAGCAAAAGTAAAATAGAAAAATTAATTAAAATAAAGGATGACAAATATAATATTGATTCTTTTGTATATTTCTTTTGTTAATTTCTTTGTCAAATTGTAATAATTGATTTTAAATATGTAATTAATAGAATTTATTGTTCTTATATTATGTATTTTGATCAATGAGAATATGAAAAAGTAAATAAAAAAAATAGTTTAAAAATGAAGGTTAAAAGAAGGATGACACGTGTCAGCTTGTTGGTTAACGAACCTTACTTTATTATATAAGAGTTCACTTGATATTCTCCATCATAAAAAACATATACAAGACACGTGTCATTCCTTCATTTTAATTATTTTCTCTATTTTAATTTGTTGAATTATTCGCATTTCAAAAGAAAACCATATCATAACACAAAAAACACTTTACAAAGATAATAAATGTACTCTTGATTCAATTTAAATTATTTTTCTATTTCACGTTGATGTTCACTACTTCTATATATGTGATGAGTACGAGCATATAAACTCCTAAACAAATGTAAGACAATTATTACAATGTGTAATAATAGAAAATTATTGTTCTTAATATATGTTTCTTTTAAAAATGAGAATCATGAAAAAGGTAATGCGTTTATATAGAAGAGGAAATCAACTTGAAAAGAAGAACAATTTTGAAAATTTTCTAGTTAATTAATTAGTTATTATAAATTGTATTAATGAGTAAGTTTATGGTTATTAATACAAATTATTCTCTTGTATAGTCTTTTTGTTATATATGTTTTCTTAAGAATGAGGAATATCAAAAGTAAAATAAAAAAATAATTAAAATAACGGGATGACAAATATAAATAGATTAATGAGTTAAGTTCTACGTGTGTCAAATTAAGGAGAAATTATTATTCTTTGATATTCATTCATTATTGTTATATATGTTTTTCTTAAGAATGAGAATATGCAAAATTAAATAGAAAATAATTAAAATAAAGAATGACATTTGACAAATTATAATAATTGATTTCCTTTATTATTTCTTTTTGTTAATTTCTTGTCAAATTGTAATAATTGATTTTAAATATGTAATTATATCGAAATATATATTGATTCTTATATATTGTTTATTTTATCAATGAGAGAATATGAAAAAGGATAGAACACTAAAAAAAATAGTTAAAATGAAGGTTTAAAGAAGGTGACACGTATGGTTCATCTGTTGACTTAATACGAAACCTTACTTTCTTATATAAGATGTTCACTTGGATATTCTCCATCATAAAAAAAACATATACCAAGAACACGTTAGTCAATCCTTTTCATTTTAATTATTTCTCTATTTTAATTTTTGATATTCTCATTTCTAAAAGAAACATATATAACAAAAACACATTTACAAAGATAATAATGTCTCTTGATTCAAATTTTAAATTGTTTTTCTTTTCACGTTGATTTCCTCTTCTATATAAGTGATGTAGTACGAGCATATAACTCCTAACAAATGTAAGACAATTATTACAATGTGTAATTAACAGAAATTATTGTTTTTATATATGTTTCTTTTAGAAATGAGAATATGAAAAGGTAATCGCTTATATAGAAGAGGAAATCAACTTGAAAAGAAGAACAATTTGAAAATTTTCTAGTTAATTAATTAGTTATTATAAATTGTATTAATGAGTTAAGTTATGGTCAATTAAGACAAATTATTATCTTTGTATATGTCTTTTTTGTTATATATGTTTTTCTTAAGAATGAGAATATCAAAAGTAAAATAAAAAAATAATTAAAATAAAGGATGACAAATTATAATAATTAATGAGTTAAGTTATGGTCAATTAAGAGAAATTATTATCTTTGTATATGTCTTTTTTGTTATATATGTTTTTCTTAAAAATGAGAATAGCAAAAGTAAAATAGAAAAATAATTAAAATAAAGGATGACAAATTATAATAATTGATTTCTTTTGTATATTTCTTTTGTTAATTTTTTGTCAAATTGTAATAATTGATTTTCAATATGTAATTAATAGAATTTATTGTTCTTATATATGTTTATTTTATCAATGAGAATATGAAAAGGTAAAATAAAAAAAATAATTAAAATGAAGGTTAAAAGAAGGATGACACGTGTCAGCTTGTGGTTAAACGAACCTTACTTTATTATATAAGATATGTTTCTTTGAGAAATGAGAATATGAAAAGGTAATCACTTATATAGAAAAAGAAATCAACTTGAAAAGAAAAACAATTTTAAATTTTTTTAATTAATTAATTAGTTATTGTAAATTGTATTAATGAGTTAAGTTATGGTCAATTAAGAGAAATTATTATTTTTGTATATGTTTTTTTGTTATATATGTTTTTTTTAAAAAAAAAAAAAAAAAAAAAAAAAAAAAAAAAAAAAAAAAAATAAAGGATGACAAATTATAATAATTGATTTCTATTGTATATTTCTTTTGTTAAATTATTGTCAAATTGTAATAATTGATTTTCAATGTGTAATTAATAGAAATTATTGTTCTTATATATGTTTATTTTAGAAATGAAAATATGAAAAGGTAAAGTAGAGAAATAATTAAAATAAAAGTTAAAAGAAGGATGACATGTGTCAGCTTGTGGTTAAGCGAACCTTACTTTACTATATAAGGTTAGGAATTTGTTGTGGTAAAACACTGCAGGTGCCAGATATTTCTTATGTGCTAGTTTCATTGTCGTCCCCATCTGTTGTTGTTCTTCTCAAATGATCCTGCTTTGTCTAACAAAACTAGAGCATGACTGATGTTAGGTTCATGTGTACCATCTTTGTCTTTACGTAAATGTAATGCCTCAAACATATCTTGGTTCATTACATAATCTACTCAAATACAAAAAGTTGTATGACATCATCTAAAAATAGAAAAAGAGTATACACTGCCTGAAAATAGAAAATAGATATAGAGACATTCCCCTCAGTTCTCTTTCTTCTTTTAAGAATCTCAGAGATGTTTCTGTGATCGGTGGTAGGATCTGTTTTCTCAGTTCTCACAGCAATGTAATATAATCTTGGCTGGCTTCATCATGGCTAGAGTTCAATCGTCTGAGCTTTTGAACCAAGTGATCAACATTCTGGAGCTTCTTACGGTTTATCTCTGGCGAAAAGCTTGATATGGTTTCTGAGAAACTGTAAGCTGGAATCCCACTGGTCCTCACAATGTTCATCGCCAGGGTCATGGGCAACATTACTTATCAGATGATCAGTTCTGAGTCAAAAATAGAAGGAAGTTGAGCATCAAATCCTTGTATTGAAAAAGTTTCCCAACCTAAACAAGCTACGGACAGATGTAAGAGACCGTAGGCCTATTCTTGATGATGTATCTTTTGTTGGAACTTCAATTTTGGACAAGTGGCTCCGGCCAACTTTCCGGCGACTTTTCCGGTGAGGTCTGTCACAGTAATGACCGGGTCTCGGAGTCTTTGGATTCCTCGTAATGAGCACTATAAAATAGTGTAGTTACATGTAAAAATTGAAGTGAAATTGAATGAGAAATTGAACTCCAAAGTGGTTAGCTTGAAAGCTTATAAAGACTTTATATTACAAAGTCCCACATTGGTTGAGTGGAAAAATTCTCTCTAGTATATATATTGTTACACTTATGAGAGTGTTCAATAACTAGATGGGAAGGAGAGACCATGGTGCTAGAGTTGGAGGGCCATTATGCAAAAACACACTCGCGCGCGCGCACCGCCGCCGGGCCCCGGGCCCGGTTCCTTTTTGGAAAATTTTGATGCAACTTTACTTAAAGATTTGACCAATTTAGAATCAAATTTTTGCAGAATAAAAGCGATTAAATGATTGCTTTGACCGAGCCTTAATGGTCGGCGAGATTCTCTCCGGGTCATGCGCCTCACTTAATGGCTCCACGATCTTCGCACGTTTCGGATTCCGAAATCTCTCCCAACGTTTTTAAAAACAAAAACTCTCTCATTCGTTTCTCGATCCATCATTCTGACGAAACAGAAACTCTCTCCTCCACATTTTTTTCCTTCTGAAAACAATAAGTCTCAAGAGTATATCGTAGAAACACAGTTCGCAGATTCTGTTTTCGAGTGTTGCGAAAACAGTCTCACCGTAGTTGTATCCTGGGATTCATCATCTCATAAACCGCCACACTGCGGGAGATTGTTTGAATTAAGGAAAAAGATCATATCTTGCCTCTACGGGTTTTTTCTTAATTCGGTTTTATATTCGTGTTTTGTTCTCTAGATTTCGCGGTCTAACAATCTTAATTCAAACAAAAATCCGTTTTTTGCTTATACCTCTAAACGGATTTACAAAACGCGAACAGTTTTTCAAAACCGATTTCAAAAAAGTTTTCAAAAACGATACAAAACGAATCTGCAAACGCTCTTTAGCGATTATGTAGATCGTTTACAAACGGTATTTGCAACACATAAAATTTGGAAGTGATTTACGCGAAGGCCTTTTGGCAGATTCTCGAAATACTCCATTTTTTATTGTTTGATCTTCGGGATCAACGAACAGTTTACGTGAAGGCCTTTTCTGGCAGTTTCACGAAACGTTACAAGCGGTTCTGGGAATCTCATTGGCAATTTCCACAGTTTTAATTTAGTGATTTAATCGCTAAAATTAAAATCGCTTATTAAACAAATTTATTTAAATTCTGATAATTAATTTATATTAATTTATCGAATTTATTTAAATTCTGTAAATTAATTTTTATTAATTGTGCAAATTATTCGAATATATTTAAATTCTGCAAATTAATTTTTATTAATTGAGCAAATTATTCGAATTTATTTAAATTCTGCAAATTAATTTTTATTAATTGTGCAAATTATTCGAATTAATTTTTATTAATTTCGTAAATTAATTTTTTTAATTAATTGAGCGAATTAAATAATTATTCTAATTATTAACAATATTTATTTTTCTATACAGAAAAATGTCAAGTGGTGGTGAATTCAACATGGCTGAGACAACCGTGGTTAACGGGAATGGTGAGCCGACAAACCAAGATGGTCAGCCACTCGCTCCTCCAAAACCCGCTGATGTCAAGATCCAGTCTGTGCCATCCCAGGTGGTGATGCCTGAGAAGTTTGACGGGAAAAACTTTGACTCCTAGCAGCAGAAAATGCATTTTTTCCTGTGCACGTTGAACTTACAGAAATACCTCACGGAGGAAAAACCGTTTCTGGCGGCTGACAACACAGATCCACATCTGGTGGCTAGCGTTGAAGCATGGGTCCACTCGGATTTCCTCTGCAAGGGATACATTCAAAACCGCCTGGAGGAGCCACTGTTTAAGGTTTACCGCCACGCTCCAACTTCCAAAGCTCTCTGGCAAGCTCTGGAAAAGAAGTACAGAACGTACAACGCATGCGCGGGGAAAGCGGCCACAAGGAAGTTTCTCAGATACCAAATG